>CM044548.2:32305684-32310684 GCA_024416835.2 Perccottus glenii
CGACTATGGCCTGTTCTCCCTGGCCACACAGGCACACACTCGTAGAACTGTAGTTACATCAGGTAACTATAATTTATTGCAGAGTACAGGTCATTTCAAAAGACGCTATCTAGCAAATGACATTCATATTCAATAACTTTTGTATTTCAAATGTAAGGGTATAGATTAGAGAAACAGATCTTATAAATTTTATTGATCATTATTATTAATTGGCTCTCCTGATTGGTATTTGTTGCAATAGCATTGCAAAAGTAGTGCTGAGAATATTGTGGCAATCATTTTGAAAATATTTCTTCCACATTTCAAAACACATACATTGTTTTATGGGTGTAAATCAGTGTCTGAGTGAGGATGGATCAAAGCCATCCCCACTCTCAGCTACTCAACTCTTTGTGGCGTGTCAAAACCTAGTCATTATATGCACCTTACCTGAATCAAGTTCCTCCTCCCCGCTCGGCGAGAGAGTGCTGCTTCCCCGATGATGTCCCGAGGCCATGCTGATACGGTGAAATGTTCTGTGAAAAAGCTCAGGCGAATCCCCAAACTCCCCCGATCAATGGGATTTTTTCACCTCTTAGAAGTCCTGACTTGAGAAGTATACTCTGGTGAATTTCATTAGAATGGCAGGCAGTAGAGTAGTTTAAAATTTGTAGCAAGGATATTAGCTGTGACCTTTATAACTCCCAGAAAAAAACTGTGCTCCAAATTATCTGCGTCTTCAATCTTTTAGCTAAAGGTCATGTTTGATTGCTTTTGCAGACTGTGGGCTGCAAATATGACAAATCAATTGTTCAGTTCATTAGTTTGACTAATTATAGGAAAGAATAGAAAGAACTGTTTGCAACCATCAACATGTTAGCTCTGTTTCTGCTCACTTTTTGTCACAGGTCAGTGACTGATGTTGACAGAGATGTGTTAGAGGTTTTCATTAAACAAGCTATATTAGTAAAAAAAATCAAATAAAATCAGGGCCTTGTACAAAGCTGGATTAAAGAAGTAAGTGAGTTAATATATGGTAATTGAGGGGTTTGAAGCCACACCCCCTTGATTTGCAGAGCATAAGGGCATCATTCAGTTTGTTTGAATGCAGGCAGAGAAAACTGAATTATTGCCTTAGTCCGATTTATAATTGGAGTTTTAAACTGCTGTATACACCTTACTCCAAATTGGGAGGCAGTCATTCAAATTTCTCAAAAATCGGCGTAAAATGCCTAGATTTGTTGTTGAATTACTGTTGTATATTAACGGCTTACTCCAATTAAGGTCAACATAGCGCACTGAGCATGCTTCTGAGCCGGACAGCAGCACAAAGTTACACACGTAAAATAAACAATGTTTAGAGACATACTCATTCATTTTTAGCCCAATGAAGGCATGTCTGTGAAGGTACTCAGTCATCCAGGACATCTTGAAAAAAAAGGTTTAAGTAAAAGCATCTGGACTCAGTTTTCACTGACATTTCGTCTCTAATTCCACCTGAATTGAGCAGTGTCACTAACTACTCTCCTAAGCCTTAACGACTCTCACATCAGGAGTCACACTTCTCTTTCAGAGCCAACGACTGTGAGAACAGCCTGGTCCATCAGGTTTGGTTTCAGGGGAAACTCCTCCCTCTAGAGATATAAGCTCAGCTCTCTTACCAGTTGATCTCAGAATTAGAAAAATCTCTTGGAATTAGAAACCAAACGTCTTCACCTTGAAAACTGAGTCCAGATGTTTTTACTTAAACCTTTTTTTTTCAATTAAGACATGTTATATATATATATATATATATGTATATATTTATACATACACTACCAGTCAAACGTTTGGACACACCTTCTCATTAAATTTTTCAATACACACACAACGCTGACGTCACTTTGTTTGTCTGCCGGTGGACGAAGGACGCATCCCGGTGACGGATCTCTCCTGGCATTGTCCCAAAAGTTACGTATTTATCATTTCTTAAACATTGTCAACACTTTAACTGTGCACCAGACCTCATTCATTGTTATACTGATTATATTTCTGCTAGAGGTTAGTACTAGAGTTGCTGTCGTTTTGTGAACAGGGCATTTTTGTTTGTGCTAGCTAGCCCGCTAGCTGACATGCTAGCGAGTTTTTAGCAATTGAGTTAGCGCTTAGCATACCTCGATTGTTGTGTTTGTTTTCTTACTGGTGGTTAGTCTTGTTGTGTGTTCTGAGTTTTCCCTGTAACTTGTGGTTGTACTGCTGTGTGTGTGTGTTAGAATTTATCATTGTGAGTTGTGAACAGTTGGCTTGACTTAGCTGTACCTACACTAGCTTAGCTAAGCTTTTTCTGTGTTGTTTGCATCTGCTTGGGGCAATGGATTGCCATTATTGTTCGTTATTACTAGACAGATTGTCTCCATTAGAGAGACGTGTTTGTGAGTTAGAGCAGCTAGATCAGCATAGACAGGGTTTGGTTACTTTAGATTTGTCAGGGTTTCCGGATAGTATCAGATGCAGGTCTGATAGCAGTCCTGCTAGCGATAGCTCCAGTTGCGGCTCAGTTGCTTCGGCAGCTGTTGCAAAGAGTCCTGCTTTCGTGCCGGTCTGTCGGCGGAGTGGTTCAGGCAGGCGCAAGCCTCCGGTTGTCCGCTCCTGTCCGCAGTCACCCCCTCTGACCGCGAACCGGTTTTCGGCACTTTCAAGTCAAGATCACCGCCCTGTTCCCTCTGCGCCGGCCAGCCGGAGCGAGCATCGTACTCTGGTGATAGGGGACTCCATTACCCGCAATGTTAGACTTGAGACGCCAGCCATTGTCCACTGTTTACCGGGTGCCAGGGCTTCCAACATAGAGGCTAACCTTAGGGTGCTGACATCACACAGGAAGGGAGAGTTTCCCAGGACACATACTCGCACTACATACAAGCAGATAGTTATTCATGTCGGCACCAATAATGTGAGAATGAGGCAGTCTGAGGTAACCAAAGATAGCCTAGCTAAGACTTTTGAACTAGGGAACAAGATGAGTCGGCATCGATTAATTGTCTCTGGCCCCCTCCCCGTAAGGGGTAGTGAAGAACAGTATAGCAGATTAGTTTCCATGAACCGGTGGCTGGCCCGGCATTGTATTCAGAAAGGTTATGGTTTTGTGGATAACTGGCCTTCTTTCTGGGGCCGCCCATGCCTGCTGAGGGCAGACGGTCTGCATCCTACTGGACAAGGTGCTGCCATTTTGTCTAGTAATATAGACAGGTGCATTAAATGCATTTGACACAAGGAATCTCAGCAGGTCGCAGGAATTAGAGAACCTGCTTTTAGTTGTCTGGTTAGGCCGTATCAATCCGATGTCTACTGCCTAAATATATTAGATATGGTGAATTTATTTAGTCCTCAAACACATCTGAAAACTCACAGAGTCAGTGACCCAAAAGCATCATGTCCTCATGTTATTATAACTCAGAGGCATTCTTTTAAACCCGGCAGAACTGTTAGAGCTCGACAGCTTGTTCCTGTCACTATCGCTCTACTGGACCAGCCCTCAAATGCAGGCTCTACGTCAAGACTGAAGATTGGTCTCCTGAATGTGCGGTCTCTATCCTCCAAAGCACTCTTAATTAATGATTTTATTACATTTCATTGCTTGGATTTACTTTGTCTTTGTGAAACTTGGCTTAGGCCCAATGTTTTTCTGCCACTAAATGAAGCCTCTCCCCCTGATTATGCATATGCACAGGTAGGTCGCACGTCGAAACAGGGTGGTGGTGTTGCAGCCATTCATAAAGCTGCATTTTGCTTTACAGGTCCATCATCACAGCCAAAATTTAACTCATTCGAAGTGTTACTCATCAAACATATTCCTTCTCAAATTAACGGAAGGAAGCCATTTTATTTAGCTGTAGTTTATCGCCCTCCGGGTCCCTACTCTTCTTTCTTGGATGAGTTTGGAGTTTTCCTCTCGGACTTAATAACCCACGCTGATAACATCCTTCTAGTTGGTGACTTTAATATTCATCTAAATAAGGAGTGTGATCCTCTGGCCAGAGCTTTTCAATCACTGCTTACAACCCTGTCTTTCAACCAGTTTGTTCATGAGACCACACACATTAGTGGAAACTATTTGGATCTTGTTTTGGCTCGGGGAATAGATGTTTCCCATCTCTTCGTCTCCTCTCTTTCATCTGCTGTTTCAGATCACTCACTGGTGGAATTTGAGATAAGTTATAGACTCCCCTCAAATTCCGACAATTGCGTAGTGTCTACATGGAATTTTAGCGCGGCTGCAATGGAAATGTTTGCCACACAGCTGATGTTCTTCCTAATTTAACTCCACCTGGAAACTCAATAGAAGCTTACACAAAGGAGGTCCATGCAACCCTCTCGGCCATCACTGACTCAGTGGCACCCCTCAGGACAAAGCCCAGACCAACCAGACGACCTACACCATGGTATAACGAGGAAACCCGGGCTTTAAAACAGGCCTGCAGGAGTTTTGAACGCATATGGCGCAAGTCAAAAACTAATCTAAATTATCAAAAGTGGTGTTTGTGTGTAAACACCTATAAGCACTCCCTCAGCACTTCAAAGACGGCTTATTTCTCATCTCTAATCAGAGAAAACTGGCATAACCCCAGGTTTCTATTTGGGACAGTTGCTAAACTAATCCAACCAAGAACAACTGAAGACTCCTCTCCCTTTAGTGCACAAGACTTTTTAGACTTCTTTAAACATAAAATTGAAGATATCAGGGATAATATTTTGGTTTTGTCTTCCTCAGCTCCGGGTCCCATTCACTTGGATCCACTGACCTCTCGTCTCTCAGTTTTAGATCCTGTATCCCTCGATGAGCTGACAAAGGTGGTTTCTTCATGTAAAGCAACTACGTGCCTTCTGGATATCCTGCCAGCAAAACAGCTAAAAGAACTGTGGCCCTATGTAGGGCAAATTATGTTAAACATTATAAACTTGTCCCTGTCTACTGGCACCGTTCCTTCCTTCTTCAAACAGGCTGTGGTCAAACCCCTACTCAAAAAACCTACTCTGGATCCTGG